>JANAVB010025598.1:17225457-17230603 GCA_029216955.1 Iris pallida | reverse complement strand
ATATATATATAGTATATATATATATATACACGACCGAAAGGAGTTTGAGAAAAAAAACCTAAACACCTGACCGTCGCAGCACCCCGTGCGACCACCCAGGGCCTACCCTAACGTCGAACGACTACCCCCAACGCCTGCACTCGCAGTTCGACGGTGACGTTTGCCGAAAAATGTGCGCAGCACAGCAAGGAACCGACACAGCAACCAGTCCAAGCCACAACTTCCTCGTAAGATTTCTCCTCGACTCTTTATCTTTTACCAAACCGAAATATGCGTTGGAAATTCAACCTTTAGGTCTTTGACGCCAATGAATCTTTCGAACTAAATCGAAACGAAATCGATATAAATCGATGCCAAAAATGGCGAAAACCTGATTCGAAAACAGGACTGACAACAGTCGAGTTAGCCTACTTTGTATTTAATTATCTTCCAAACCATGCATGATTTCGAAAACCTATTTGAAGGAGTTTATTGACAACATGTAGGGCAACAAAAACCCTTCTTTTAGTTTTAAATAAATCTAGGTATTCATTAAATAAAACCTGTGCAAAGCTGATCAAAAATCTATTTTCAAATTATGAAAAACCTTCGATACGACGTGCGTCCTGCCAATCCGGGCGACATGGTCGCAAACCAAAAGCATCAAAAGTTGCGTATCGAGTTCGTGGACGTGTGGGCTTTGACGGAATTCAAATTGGTCGCGTGTGCGCGACGAATTTGATGCGTATCCGTCAAAATTTACCGTATCGGCCTCTGTATAAATTTTCCAATTACTTTGTGCACGTTGTCAGATCGAGACGAAACTTGCACCAACAGGACCATATCATTTTTTTGGTCCAGTATGCCAAGTTTGGTCCAATTCTGAGACAGTTGATCGGATCATCGTTTCGCGGGCCCCACGATCCGATTCAACGGGCGATTTCGTGCATGGCCCACTGGAATCCAAAATTGGACATACCGTTGGGTTCGTATCATCAAACCGGATCCGTAGACATGTAGTTTGATGAGTTTAGATATCATTGACTCTGGCACGTTTTTTCGGTGCAAAACGGGTCCAACGACGGATACCGTTTTTGCCCGAAATTACCGTTTTGCTCCTGTGTCCAGAATTGGACTTAAGGACAGGCAATTCTAGCTAATTTAACTATTATGAGAATGTTGGCATTGTCTATTTCAGCTTTTGGAGACTATTGTGAGATTTGACTCCTGTGGCTTATCATTTTGATGAGATGTATTTGGATCTACATGCAACCATCAGGCAAGTATACCTTGCCTCCCTCTACAGTTTATTTATATGCATATTTCTATTATTATGTAGTTTTACTAGTTGATTATTTACATGATATTTGTATATTGTGCATGCTAGTATAGACATAGTCCTTGTTCATAGTTAGCTTTGTAGTTCATATTGGATATATATATATATAAGTTCTTATTCATAGTTATTTGTGTATAAGTTTGGGTTCTCTCGTTTATCGTGATTGGGTCGAGTCATGTCATCACTGTACTTGGGATTGAGTCGCATCGTGTTATAGGATGAATAAGTCATAACGGAAATGATGTACCTTGAATTCTTGAAGCTAACCTGCGAGTCCACACCAGGGGCGAGGGTTAGTAGTTATTTATATCTTGATTTCGTGATGCTAGCCTGCGAGTCCGCACTAGGGACGAGGGTTAGTAGTTATCTGTTCCACACCTACGAACCTACACTAGGGGTGAGGGTGATGCTAGCCTGCGAGTCCACACTAGGGACGAGGGTTAGTAGTTATCTGTTCCACACCTGCGAGCCCACACTAGGGACGAGGGTGATTCTAGCCTGCGAGTCCACACTAGGGGCGAGGGTTAGTAGTTATCTGTTCCACACCTGTGAGCCCACACTAGGGACGAGGGTGATGCTAACCTGCGATTCCACACTAGGTACAAGGGTTAGTAGTTGTTTAAACCTACGAGTCCACACAAGGGGCGAGGGTTTGAGTATTCGATTGATTATCCATTGACATCGTGATATTGTGTTCTTTTGTTCTCCTCCAGCAGTTCGTTTAGGCGTAGTGTTTCTTCCAGTCGTGTATAGTCGTATTTTGTGTTGATTGACTTTTTCGTTTATTTCCAGTATTTTCTTTATTGCATAATAAACTTTCAGATATGCATGTTTTTATGTATCTTGCTATGTCCCCTGAGGACCTGATGATCTCTTCAGGTTTAGCGATTGCATAGAGTTAGCTAGTGGTTCTGGATGACAGGTGTGATGATACGCTTGCGAAATTCAGGTATCGTTATTGTCTTTATTATCCGCTCGTGCTTTCATACCTTATCATGAGATATCCTGTTTCTTGATTCAGTTTTAGACTCATGTTATTTCCTTTAGAGTCTTATCGGACATATATGCTAGTTGGCTGCAAACCACGACCCATAGTATTATTCATGTTTATTGTCTTATTGTAGATTGAGATATAGATTTGTTTGCCATAATTTGGCAGCTTACCCTAGCCGTGACAGCATTTACGTATTCGAGTCGGGCTAGAGTCCGCTTGATGCGTAGCTGGCTTGTTCACGAGCTCGTATCCGAAAAGCGGGTGCGGGTCGTGACAAGAAGATAATATGAAAGCAATCATGCTAAAGAGTCTTAGAGAAGTCTATAATCCTAGTTTGGATGTATCCTTAAGTCATATTCCTCAATCGGTTAAAGGGTCGCAATAGTACGACTATCCTAGGTATCATCACGACTTCACATAATTTGTGAAGACTCGACCTGCACTTATAGCTTCTAGTGTCCGTGCCCCCGCATTTCTGATGTGATAGTAAGGGAAAGATATGTCCACTACGAAGATCCTTCTTTACTAGCACGAATAAATAAGGATTACAGTAGAACATAGTCAAACTGGATGCAAATCAAGCAGTCAAGTGATAGTTCGAAACGAAGTCAAGAAAGTTATCAAGCATGTGGATGAGATCCTAAACTCTAATCCTATATGCAGGCTCGTATCAATACAGCTACGTAACCGATACAATTTTTTTTGTTGACTTGCATGGGCCACCACAAAATATGTTATGCCCCAGTCCTAAAATCCATAAGGACTAAAACACGTGAAATGCCAGCAGACACACTCCATAGGTACACCCAATTTAATAGACAAAATGGAAAGTATCTTAAGCTGTAAAATACAATCATAATCATGGCAGTCACAGACATCTAAACTCATCTACAGATATAAATATGAAGTAACAAAAAACATGACATCGTTGTACTGAATAAAGGAAACCGAAATAATGTAAAATAAAAATGAAATAGTCACAGAGAGAAAAATCTATGAATACAAGCCTCAAAATACAATATAAAAAAGTTACTACAAGTCCACAGCTATGATAGAAAATAAATATAGCAATAAGTGAAGAACTACTCTGGATCAGGCGCGTCTTCCTCAGCTGGTGTAAAAGAATAATAGAATCTTGGCTCGTACACCTCAGGAAAGATCTCGTTAGTTATATCTGGGGAATAACCAGGTCCTAATGGGACATAACAAGGCACATAATATACAAGCTAAAGTGCAGTAAATAAAATATCTCGGGATAACTAAACCAAACTGATGTGACGCTTTGAGGACAACGTTCGCAAGCGCAAACATCTGCAAAGCAAATGCAACAGGGCAGGATATACATATATTCGTAGCAACATGTCGGTGTCTCAACGGTAACTAAGAGAGGCTTAACTCGGGAAACATGGCTCATCTTCGAATAAATATATATGCATATATATAAAGTGTAAGTGCACAACATGGCCTACACAAGTAGTAATTGTCCTCAACTCTCAAGAATCAATAAGTTGCATCCACAACTTATTGTTCTGACCTCTCTAGATGGCAAATCCTATGTCACATCTAAATAAAATAAAATTACAACAACTAATCTTAACCTATAGGTATCAGGGAATCTAGTAAATCAGAAAATCTAGAACACATATCAGGAATCATATGTGTCAATCACGTGTTGTATTCTATAGGTCTCAATGGAAATACAATCTATAAATCTCAGGCAGGCTCTATATATCAAACTAGACAACTTAATAGTTGAATGCACTCGAATATAATCCGGAAGTCCGTATTGATATAACCACTAAGGTCCAAGACAATAATAAAAATAACAAAAAATAAAAAACAAAGATAGACCATGAACTGAACCATAGTAAGGTGCACTTGCCTGATTCCGCAGTGTGAAGATGAAAAGTAGCTCTCGTGTCCACGCCTCCGGAATCCAATGCTCCTAAATAATTAATTAACTACTTTAAGTATTTAATTATAAAACTTATAATATGACTTAATTAGCTAATTTAATATTTTAAAACTATACTAACTATATCCAAATATCTCATAAAATCACTTAGATTCATACTCAATAATGCATACGTTCCATGAGGCGTCGGGACCTAGTTTTACGATTTTTTGACTTCCAAAATTGTCGGTTATGCCTAAAAATCATCTAAAATTATAAAAATAATAGGTTTAATTTATTTTACATAGAAATAAGCTCTGAATTCTAGATTCATAATTCTAGGAAAAATTTATGACTATTTGACTCCCATGTCGGCTAGTCTACCCGAAACTTGTTCGGAACATCGTCAACTACCCAATATAGCTTAAATATGATAAATACTATATTAAAACAGAATTAATATAGATTATTTCTCAGAAATTAGACTCATTAATGATTATCCACATAGATCCTAATTTATAGCTATTCTAGGTAGGCCTGTCAATAGTAGCTTATCGGTCGGATGTTAGCATTACCACATACGAACTAATAGCTATCAGATACATCCGATAACCATCCTATATCCGATCGGATGGAAGTTTTGGCTCCCGTATCTGTTACCGATAATTTTAATGGATATTAGGTATCATCCAAACCAATAAACCACACATTTCCAAAACAAATGAATAATGAAGTATAAAAGTAACCAAACATAAATAATAATAAAAATCAGCTAAAGTTCAAAAATCAGAATAAGAGAAATCAAACAGAAAGAGAAAAGAGAGAGAGAACCGGGGAAGAAAAATAGACCTAGAATAAAGATTCGAACGGCTTGTGCCTATTTGCTTCACAACCTTCCTTAAGCTTGGGGGGAGAGAGACAGAGAGAGTCTCTTTTAGTT